>PVLA01000358.1:0-45937 GCA_004027455.1 Hydrochoerus hydrochaeris
GGGCTTTTATTTGGATGATTTTTCATTTTGTAATTAAAAATGGATAAGAAAGCCATTCATTATATTTTCATTTAGGTGAAAATGAGTGTCATGAAAGAGCTTAAGGCCACTATTAAGAATATAAAGTTGCAGAGTACAAAAATAATCCAACATTTATTGAGTTCCTGCAGATTTTATCCACCTTCATTGTTTAAATCTCAATAATTATAATCTTTCCAAGAAATGCACAAGATAATTTAGACTAGGTTTTGATCTTTGTAGTTATATTTTATGCAGGATTATTCATGTAACTATAGGAATTTTAATTGAATACTTCACTTTTACAATCATTCCATTTACAATTTGCAATTATTAGACTTCTACTGATTATATTGACCATTTAAAAAGTCTTGTTTGCTAGGCTTGAATATCTTCACCTTATAAAATATTTTAATTTTACAGATTCTCCTTATTTAGAATAAATTACCTCATTATATGAAGTCACGCACAAAAATGCTGGGCTATGTTGAAACTTTCTGTAGCAGATTTCATTACAAACCGTCCCCATTTCAAGACACTTATAACATTGTGTTGAAAATATGTACTTAAATGTATCGCTTCTTCTCCACACTGTTGATTCAGTGAGGAGAATGGAGCTCTCTCTCTCTCCCTTGACTTTTCAGACTTACCTTCTAGCATGATTCTAAGAATAATAAAGACTCAGTAAAAAACACACAGTAAAAGTTTGTAACATTTTACATATAATACATGATAAGAACACAGTTGAAATGTAGTTTAACTTTTTGTGGTATATAAGATCAAATTTCCTAACCATCTAATCTGAATTTACAAAGAAAATTAAAATACTCATTTATCTCTATAAAACTTGCACTGCAGATCAGATATTGTTTTAATCCAAACTATGTTCTTTTGTCTCTTGTGATTTCTTAACATTTTCTATTGTTTCCTTTCACATTCAAGCTCTTTTGAAAATTACTAAATGAAAAGGCCTGTCCGTAGAGCAGCTATCCTTCACTACAGAATTTAGGGTTTATTTTCCATTTATTTATTTCATGGATGTTATCACACAATCTACTTATCTTTTTTTACAGTTTTATTAAATATGTTTTTTCCATTAATTTAAAAGTCATGTGACTAGAGATATTACAAGTTTTACTCCTATGTCTCAAGATTTCACAGAATATCCAAAAAAGATAAAGAAGAATGGATGGATATATCATAGGAATTTGAACAAAATATGCACGTTAATAAAACCGTTAAAAGGAAATGAAAGGACATGGATCTATTCTCCTATTTCCGCAAAAATAATTCGAGATGTATTTTTATACTTAGGTCCAAAAGTGATTAAATCAATATGTAATTAATCTAGGGCAATATACTATTCTAAATTTCTCTGTACTCCAGCTGTAGTTAGTACTTTAAAGAGACTATTTTGGAACTTTTTGATTTAAAAGCCAATTCTTGCTGTAATATAAATGTACAGTTTCAAGTTTTCCTTCTTAGAAATCACTTCACAGTTCCTCAGTTTTGAGATGTAAAGGAATAGTATTTGTACAAATGCAACAATGTATAATTTCACATAATAGCTTAAAATTTGTCATTTTGTGTTAGTTTTAGGCTTGCATTTGGGTAACATTAACCTAGAGTTATAGTAAAAGTGTATCTGGAGAATTACACAAATTAGTTTTAAAGATGGCAGTGGTTTCAAAGTAATTACTTGCCTATCATATCTTGAAGGTTACCACATTTTGTTCTTCCTTGTGCCAGTGAGACTGGCTGATTAAATGCTTTCTACATGATGCATCTTATCAAATTCATTTTTGTAGAATTTTCTTTAGCTTTTAAATAATTTTTCATTTAATGGGATAAAATGAGAGTAATAATAATGTATATTTGGCCATCTTAAGCAAAAGTATTGGAGCACAGCCTTTAAATAATGGAAAAAGATACATAGAAGAGAAAGGCTCAAATCACTGTATTAGAGGGCTGGATGTATAGCTCAGTTGTAGAGTGGTTCCCTGCTGTGCAGAAGGCACTAGGTGTGATCCCTAACACTGAGGAAAAAAAAATCCTTATATCAGGGTAAATTTGAATAGAAATGAAGTGATCACGTTTTACTCAAGAGCTCCATCCTTCTTTCTTTCTTTCCTTCCTTAAGTCCTTCCTCCCTTCTTTCTTCTTTCTGCCCCCATATCCCTTCCTCCTTCTTCACGTCATCCACTGTACTGTTTTCCTTTTGTATTTTTCTTCATTTTCCTGTTCTTCCTCCTCTTCTCCTCTCCTTTCCACTTATTTCTCTCTTCTCTGTCTCTGTCTCTCTCTCTCTCTCTCCCCCGACTCCCTCCTTCCTTCTCAGTCTCTCTCTGATGTCGTAAATTATTTGCTTCTGCTAGGCAATACCCTGTAATCCAGTAGGGCAATACAGTGGACTTAGGTTTGAAACGCATGTCTTATTTGGTCATTGACAACAAGACTGCAACTAAATCCATATCAAATATTTGACAGGCATCTATTATTCAGGTAAATTGAAGTTGGGTTCTATAAAACTTTTAAGCAGGACTTTCTATGGAAATTTGTGATATACACAACATTTCTGAAGTGCATCTAATACTTCTTTTCAAAATTTCAACAGATGCATTTTAATTTTCATTAAATCATCTTTCTTTTCAGTCACCCACATGATTTAGTCATGAAGTTTATCCAAATGAACAAAAGAGAGGATAAGAGAATAAGAATCACTAAGACTTGGTTTTGTGTCCCAGCTGGAAAGAAATAAAAAAGAAATAAATACAGAAGTGGAAACTGACAATGAGATACATACTCACACTTGCCAAAACCCGGAAAAGACATGGTTTGTTTAGGAAGAAAATATAAAGGTTGCCTTTTGAAAGACATTGCCTTATAGAAGATCTCCTAATTTTATTGAACATAGAAATCAACTCAAGCATAATATGTGACTGGAAGAAAAGCAAAATATCACACAATAAAATGGAGAAGTTACATGCACACATAGTCATATTTGGTACTCATAAGACATATTTTTTTAGGTGATAGCATTCCTAGGAAGATAAAGGTGTCACGAAATTCCCACATACCCCCAAAGTGAGTCACAGAAGTTAATCATTTCCCTAGATGAAATGTTGAGAAGAAATTTATCTCATTTTTAAGGCTACAAGTAAGGTCATACCAAATTATAATCAGAAAGGAGGGATTTCTGGAAAGTCAGAAGTTATGGAATTGAGCCCTATATGTAAAGGGATGTATTTTCCTATGTTATGAGAAGTATTTATTGGGGAGATAAAAATATGTGGAAGATTAAATAAGAAGCTGCATTTTCTTTGCACATCTGAGTGTAGTAATATTGTATTTGTGATTCTTCAGTGTGTCAGATCTAGACTGAAATGTCTGGGAATCTGAGTATAGCAAAAATTTATATGCACAAACAGAGTAGATATAACTCCTTAACTAAAATTCTGTGAGAGAAACCGTGTTGAGGACTTGGCTATGGTTACAAAACAGATGGTTTCTTTCTGCAGTGCTACATATGGATGGGAACATAGAAGAAAGCACCATCATTAAGAGTCTTTCTTAATTCTGTATTTTTAAAATGACTGAGTTTATTTTCATTCAGAGAAGTCCAATGTCATCAGTAGAAGCCCTGTTAGTATGAAGGTTTAGGATAGATTTGTATTGAGGAGGAATTTAGCAGTATAATGCTTACTTGAAAGGTTATAGGAAGCTTAAAAAATGATCTGAGCAGAACTTATCTCAGCAAGTGGCCATTTTTCCCTCTACCCAGAAAACAGAAAGTAGAGATTATATGAGACTCTTAAGAAAAGCAGCTCTTCTAAGGAAATGTTGCTGGAGACAACCACTTACTGTTGCTGTTAGGAAGAAGCAGATGCACAAATCCTCATGATGCAGATTCAAATAAGGATCATTTTCATTTAAGGACACCAATCTTATATAGAAAGTTAGATCTAGTGTATACCTAACAGTAGCTGTGTTTTATTTTTTCTGCATACAGCAAATCAATTGCTATGCAGTATTTGTCATTATGCTTTCCATTGTGCCCATATGGCAAGGTTTTCATCATGATGTTTTCTACTAATCTTTATCAACTTTGATTTCAGTTTGAAATCTGAACTTTGCAATGGTTAAGATGCAGTAGTATCACTGAAAATGTGAAGTGAATTTAATTAAGAATAACAGCTGAAGAGACAGAGCTTTCCCTAAGGATACGGTGTGCCTTATGATAACTCACAAATATGTTGCATACAAACCAGGGAGAGGAAAATGTTTGATCGTGGCTCTCCCTTTACCTGAAGTGGTAATGATCTCCAGCAAAGGTCACATAACCAAAGCCGATAGCTGGCTGTGAATGATGGCTTGAAGCTTTGAGTAGACACAGGTTGTTATAATATATGCAGTCTGTCATATTTAAAGAGCAAGAACTCAAAAGGGCTACTGTACTACATCAGATAATATCTGAAATCTAATGTAGACAACTTGATACTGCAGCTGAAAGAAAACGTTAAATGGAATCTAGCAGGGGCTAACATTTTTCTAATAGGAATCAAAACATAGCAACTATGAGTCTTTTTCAGGCTAACAATTTAAATGGCTGGATCAAGTCCAGCCAACGTAGAGTCAAGAAGAGGAATTATACTGCTGTGTTCAGGCAACTGTGTAAGTCCAGTCAAAGTCCAAAGTTGGCTCCTTTAGAGAAAATACTTTCTCTCAACTTACCAATTTTATTGCTTCTGTATTTTATCTTTCTATTTTTATTAATTTGGTTTTAGCCTAATCTTTCTGGATATATTCTTTCCCCAAAATATCTCCATTTTAATAACTAATCTGAAAAGAAAGGCTTGTCCTCACATGATGTAAGATACCTAGGGAAAGTTGATTGAAAAATAGACTTTACACTGGAAACAGTTACAGTAAAACGTTTGTAATTTTCTGGCCAAGGACAACCTGGATGTTGATGCTACATTTTTTATTCAGATATGAAGCAAGAATCTAGAATTTGTCAATCATCTGATTTCACAGGTACTTGTGTTTCATAAGTCTGGTACAATGCTTTAAAAAGTAAAATTGCCTTTAATATTGTAAGTTGAGACTTTATTCACAGGCATATGTTAAACTTTGTTTCCTTCCTGAATGTTTCCTATAGAGAGCCGAATTTACAACTCCTAGAATGGTAACAATGTATTATTACTACTTCCCCCCAAGTGAAATATAAACCCAGGGCCAGAGAGGAGGTTCAATGCTGTAATTGAGCTACTAAAACATTGTTAGATTTCTGATGCATGTATCTTGAATGAATAAAATAATAGTTGTGGTCCTTCTATTATATTTCTGGTGCCTTTATTTTCTGATAATTTTGATTCTGATGAATGTACCTACTATCTCTATGATACATAATTATATCTTATTACATGTTAATTGTTCAAATAAAATAAAAGCTACACATTTTATATAAGTAAACTAGAATTTTTTATATTTTAATAAAGTATATATATATTAAATTAAATTCACTAAGATGATATTATATGAAAATTAGAATACTTAGGATAAGAGGTATATTATAAAACCAGTCCTTTGAAACTGAAAAATAGTGTACAAACAGTCAGTTCCTGTGCCTGAAACAGTGAAAAATTTAACAAGCAATGGTATTAAAGAGAGTGTCTATGAACATGACTATTATATTAGTCTAATAAAATTCAGTTATTCTATAATGGATTTAGACTTTTTCAAAAATCATGTAATTTATTGCACATTCTTTCCTTTTTTTTTACCAGCAGTTGAGCTCAGGACCGTGCTCTTGCCAGGCAGGCACTGTGCCGCTGAGCTATACTCCTCACTGCATATTCTTTCCTTGCTTGTTTGCTTTGTTTTATTTTTACTCATTATCTTTCACAATTACATTTGTTTCTCATTGAGCTATATATTATAATGCACTGCTTTTGATTCCTGGAATAGTCTCATGACTTCAACTTGGTCCACTTTACTCATCAGTATGAGTAAGAGAGAAAGTAAGAGAGAAAGTGTCCTAATGATACACCTTCAGTTTGTTGAATACCCAGGCCAGCATTGTACAGTTTCATGAACTAATAAATTATCTTCTTTGTAGAGTTATGCTTCACTGATTTTTTGTCATGTGTAGTTGAAAGGATGTTGATTAATGGATGGCATTAATGTTCTTTAATTTTATAAGAAATAAAAATGACCTGAGAAGTTGAGGAAATTACTGCATTCCACTCTAATAGTAAATTATCAAAAATAGACTAATATCCTAAATTCTAGATTTCTTTCTTTAAATATGTCTTTTAAAAAGTCCTTGGCTCATTTCTTGTGTATGATATTTCTTCTTTGTGAAATCAGGTACTTTCACACTATTTGTGCTTTGAGATGTCAGTGATACTGGGTCCTTTTGCTTAAGTATGGTTTCTGTCAGTTCTGCATTTTTATAACTATTTAGTGGATTCAATAGCATCCAATGTCTCCAAATGTCTATTTGCAACATATTACAGAAATGAGACCTTTTTTGCCTTAGTGGATTCATAAGAAAAGCAAGAAAATGCTAGGTGCCCTCTCTTTTTGAAGATCTTTTAGCACTTCTGATTTCTTATATATTTCCTGAATTTAAAAAATTAAAGCAGAAAAGTAAAATAAGTCCATAGTTATCATTATAGTTTTGTCATTCTTCTAATTACATACTTTTAAATTTTCTCCTCCTTAAATTATTAACAATTTTAGAACAAATTTCTATACCTTATTTCTATTCTTATATGAAAAATTCTGCTTTAGGCCAATATAATACAGTCACGCTTTCAGTGTACAGGTTTACCTGAGAAGCAACTAGTTGGAATGTGGTCATATTTACTTGTACCCATCTAGGTATGACCATATAATTAATTCATGTCAATGGAATGTATATATTCATAATGACTGCTACTTCTTGATCAAAACTTTTCAATCAAAATATATTCCTTCTGCCTACTTTTCTCCTATTTACTGGATATTAAAAAATAATAGTAAAGATCATGAGTTGCAATATCTGACATAATAACAACTAGGCTTATATAGTAATTTGAATATAAAAGAATTGAAATGTGACTAAAAATTTAGATTTTTATGGATGTTATCCACATTGCAAAAGCATAAGGGGTATGTTTTCATCATTGTAAAATCTGGTATTGACCAATACTACCTTAGATAATCTTGGTGACACTAGATGGAGAAAACCTTGTTTGTTGACTCTTAGTGAGAAGAAACATGCAGCCACCATACATTTAACAAACTATCAAATTAACTTCAAGTTTGGTAAATATATATATATATATATATATATATATATATATATATATATGGTTCTATACATCTTAATATTTTGGCCTATCTTAATTAATACAAAAATTTAATAGTTAATTTTTTTGGGGGGGTTAGGAATTGAACTCAGGACCTTTTCTTGCCCAGTAGATGCTGTGTCACTGAACTACATCACTAGATTTCCACAATTTTTGGTTTTATTAGTTAATTTTGTAACATTTTTCTCAGATATCTTAAAAGTTCTCCATTGCCTTTTGTATTTTTTATTTTTACATACAAAACAAAAACAAAGTAGAATATATGTTTAAGGCAAAATATTTTAGAAATAGTGTACTAGGATAAAAGAAGTTTCTCATGGAAATGCATCCACAATGAGAAGCAATGTTTATATTTCAGAATTTAACTCTTTCTTAACATGAAAGTATTTTAAAAGTAGAAAACCAAGGAGGGTACAAGCTTTGATTTTAGCTTCTTTGGGTTTGAGTCATTGTATTTTGCCATTTGATGTCTATAATATTGGTAGTTTTATGGATATCCATAAATAGCAACATGTAAATGAGTCAGAAAGGTTTAGCAAATGAAGATCAGTATATCAGCTTAATTACTGATAAAATATGGACTACATAATCTGGATTAGATGTGTGACAATGAACTTTACCATTCTATAGATACAGCAGTGTAGAACTTGTCATAATAACTTTGTTGCAACCTATATAGCAAGACTGACAGAGAAATTTCGCCTCCCACTGAGGGAGTGTCTTAAGAAAGAAAGTACAATATCTATTGCAAAAGCTGATGAATTTTGATTCATTAAAATTTCCAAAGTTATGAATTCAGATCAAGATCAACCATCCCAACACGATATCAAATTTCTACCCTATAAAGAGAAAAACAAGTAACAAGTAGCCAGAATGAAACATGGACTATTTTTCGTAAAAAATAATTTAAAAAGACAAACCAGGGTTTTGACATTGTGAATAATATTAGAGGACAATAATATTTGAGATGGCATCAAATAATATTATTTGTACAAATTATTTTTTATTTTACAGAGAATAAATCAAAAGAGGACAGAACAAAGCAGATCATAACAGAACAATGTAAGCAACACAGTACTTCACAACAAGACAGTTGGATATTAACAGTACTTACCATAATGTCTCTTTCTTTGAAATAGTTGAGCTTAGTTTAACACACAATAATTTCAAACATAACAAAATAGTATAAAACCATTCAGGAGAATGAAAGTATTACAGGGCATTCTGAACCAAATAACAGAAAATGAACGATGGCTAATATAATATCTCATTTCTCATAAAAATTTGTTTATACTATCACACATATGAAAATCCAATAAGAAACAACATGAGAAAACCAATGGCAATAGAAGAACAAAAGCATGGTAGGACGTCAGAGCAAGATGATATTAAATCAGAAATGGCTGCCATAATGTCTCGTTTTCTTCAAAACAGCTGTTCATATCATCACACATCATAAAATCAAACAAAACAGAATAAAACCATTCCAACTGATGAATGAAAACATTATAAGGCTTCAAAGCAATGTAATGGGGAATCATGTGTACAAAGTATTTGTAAATAGTAAACTCTTACTAATTGTTTTATTACTAATAGTATTACCAATTCTCTTATTATTGGTGTAAATTTTTATAATTATAGATTAATAATTCAGTTCATTTACTAAAACTTTATGATTTTTTTCATCATACATATGTGATTTGATATGTTTTGTTTTGTTGAGACAGTGTCACACTATGTTGTTCACATTGATATTGAACTCACCATGAAGCTTAGGTTGGCCTTGATAGCATGACGATCCTCCTGCCTCAGCCTCCTGAGTGCTGGGATTACAGGAGTGCAGCACCACATTCAGCTAGTCATACATATTTTGCATGAAAGAGATTTTAAATAAAGGTAAGTTGAAAAATTAAGCTAGATTCCTAAGGGCTAGCAATAACTAATGAATGTTTTAAGAAAACTCTAGGAAAAATGAAATTTTATTTTTTTTTACATTTGACTAACTCTGAACCAATACTTAATTGCTTGCAAATATCTGAGAGGAAAATTATATATTTTCCTCAAAACAGAAGAAATGAAATTTTGATTTTTTCAAATTAAATAAATGTGGGGTGGGTCAGATATGGTGATGCATGCCTATAATCCCAGCACTCAGGAGGCTGAGGTAGGAGGATTACTGAGAGTTCAAGACCATTCTTGAATACATAGCGAGTTCAAGGCCAGCCTAAAGTACATAGTAAGACCCTACCCCAAAAATAACAACATGGGGAGCTGTCGGAAGCCCTATTCAAATCATCTGTTATCAGGTATCCCTGCAGTGAGTCCCCAATCTCCTACCTGGAGTTATGGTGCAAGGTGAGAATTAAAAAGAGACAACAATTGTGAGAAAATAGGGCTCTGGACTGATGGGTGTTCTCCAAGAATTATGACCAAGAATCTCCCCTAATTTATTGACCAGGGGAGGAGTAAGAGTGAGGTGCATTTCCTAGAACAGCTTGAAAGACATGGTTGAATGGGCAAGTGTAGCATCATAAAAGAAAAGTTAAAATTCATCCTTACACCTGGATACTAATTTTCCCTCTATTTTCCTCAGCAGATATTTCATCTTGTTCTTTGAGTTTCACAGCTAAACTGACCAAGAGGAAGTGGTCAGTTTCCAAAACTGGTCCACAATGCAGAGAAAGGAGGTCCTTGGGCAGATACTATATCAATGTATAATTTGTAGTCCCAAACCTGATAAGTACATTTACTTGTTGCTTCTGAAATGCATAGATATTTCTCAGATGAAGAAGTACAGATGGCAAATAAATATATGAAAGCATGTTCAACAACACTGGTCATTTGAGAGATGCAAATTAATAGTGCACTGAGATTTCATCTCATTCCAGAAAGTATGACTTTTACCAAGAAATCAACAAAAATAAATGCTGGAGCATGTGTGAAGAAAAGGAAACCCTTCTCCACTGTCCGTTGGAGTGTCAATTGGTACACCCTCTGTGAAAATTTTTCAAAACTAAAATAATTAAAACTAAATTTAATTTTAAAGTTTTGAATTATAGAGACATGTATGGCAGTGCATACCTATGTACCCAGCACTCAGGAGGCTGAGACAGGAGAATGGCTATGAGTTTGAGGACATCTAGGGTTGCATAGTGAGTTCAAGGCCTGCCTGAATTACAAAGTAAAATGCTGTCTCCAAATAAATTAATGAATAAAAATAAAAATAAAAGATTTGAATTGGTTCAAAAACAAAGAAAAGATAAGTGACTAGGACATAGTTTCTGAAAAGGTATTAACAATGCAGATAAGCATTGCTACTTCTTCATAGGTAAATTAAAATGAGAGCCAATCATAAAAAAGACAGTTTTAAAATGAAAAGGTGACCAAAATGAGAAATATGTATCATTTTCTTTCAGTTAAGCAAATAGAATATTAAAAATTTAAAATTTAATAGTTTATTGCAAAATTTACCACAATTAAAGATCTGTAATATTTCATTTAAATTGAAATTTATCAGTGATGTAGGAGGATTAAAGTTTGAAGCTGTCTGGAAAACATGAAGTCTTCCTCAAATACTTATTTTTTAAAATTTTATTTAAAGAGGAAAAAAAATCAAAATAGAAAAAAGGGTAGTAATAATACAGAATTTCAAAAAATAAACACTAAGAAATAACTAGTTGATAAATTACCTACTTTCAACTTAGAAATAGTTGTTCAAGTTACAAAATTAAAGTATACAAAGAGAAAATCCACAGAGTGGGAAAGAATTTTATCCAGCAACCCCTTTTACAAAGGACTTATATCCATAACATATAAAGAATTGGAAAACATCAAGCTCCCCAAATTCAAAGACCTTCTCCGAAAATGGGCATCTGAGATGAACACACAGTTCTCAAGTACTTATTTTTTATTTAGTATAAATCTTTCAAAATTGTAAGTACTCAAGAAACTCTACAAATAATGTAAAAATATACATTTTATTCTATTATTGGCTAGATAAAATAGGCCACTTTTGATAGGTATAGATAGATAAGAGAGAGGTAGATAGATGATAGATTCATCGAGAAGCATATAACAGTAGTATAAATTGATATTTATCTAGGGAAATTTTTAAGCAGTCTCATAACAGCTATGATTTCACTTGTTTCACTCTTGAATTCAGTAAAATTTATTCATATTTTCAAACAATTCAGTAAGACTCAGTATAGCCAATATATTTCACTTTTTTTATCTCTTCTAAGGAATTTAATTTTTTAATGGTATCAAGCCATGTGTAAATCCTAGCAATAAATAAGTAAATATCTGTTTTTCTGTAATGAATACATACTGAAATTGAATAGCAATTAAAATTATATTTTCCAAAATAGAAGCCATATAAGCAAAATATGTTTAAGTTTTTTTTTTTTAATAGAGCTTCAAACATTTCCAATAAGGAGAACATAAATGTAGACACATATTTTTCTTTGATAGCCTATTTCTGGTTTCAGTTTCGGGATCTTTTTATTCATATCCTCTTTAAATGTACTTTGAAATATTTTAGGTGTTACACATTTATTATGCAATCAATTTTAATTATTAAAGTTTAATAAGTTGCAAAATATATAAGATTACCCTATTGCTTATACTGACACATTTAAATAAAGGTTATATGTCTTTCATAATACATCATTTTGTGCAAATGCTTTAATGATTTCTACAGTCAGTTGTGAACTAAATATACTTTTATTTTACAATTAGAAATTTTGTGTTAAATTGTTTTCTTCTTTTAAACAGTTTAATAGGAAAAGTTCACATAATCAATTTAATATTCATTTTAAATTTGAAAGTCTTTCATTGGTCACAGTAACTCATTTTTGCAATGAGGTAATAATATATAAATTTAAAATATTTTTGCTAATTTTCAGTTACTATGAAGCTCTAAACACTAAATTTTCTTCTGCTCCTACTTACAATTATTAGTAATATATAATAAATCAAACAAAACAAAGCCATATCTTATAATGTTCTCAGAAGCAATCTACCAAAAATATAAAAAAATCAGCATTATGTTATTCCTAAATGAGTTCAATGATTTACGTTTTTTGGTTTATATACCTGCAGATAAATATTGCTTATTTCAAGAATGTGTCAATATCAATTGTTTCTTTTTAAATTGCAGATGTAAGCTCTGAGTATCCATCTTCATAAATACAGTAACTAAATAGTAACCAGGTTGCATTATAACAATGTTTCCCAAGTCTGTTAAGTTCTTTGACTTATTAGATAACAAAATATTGTCTCTTTTGGTTTTGTTGAAACCAAAGAAAGGAAAATTACCCAGATTGCAAAACAATTAGATACCTAGTCATTAGTTGTATTAATGTTCTTACAATGGATGACAGCTTTGTTGATGGTTCCATTTTTATATCCATAGGAATTTTCAATACTGGTTAAAAACTATTACAATCAAGGAGACTCAGTCACAGTTAGGAACAAGAAGCCCTCATGGACTTTTGTATAATATGTTCACTATAAGTATCTAAAATATATTGTCAATTAGGAAAACTTCAAGAAATTATGTTGAAAGTTTTCACCAGATAAATAATAAATGCTTGCCTAAATACACATGTTTTACCTGATTTATAAATCAAACATTGTATATAGATACTAAAACTGCTGGCTATGTCATTAATGCTGTATACAGAATTTTCATATTTTAATGTATCAGCTGAAATAATTTAGAAAAAGCGTCCATTCTTTTGTAAAATAGAAAAAGAGTGTAAATGAAGAGGAAGTGGGAACTAAAATAATGTCTTGACTTTGATGTATAAGCTCACTTATACAAATTAATTTTGGGCTGGATTATACATGGTATTTAAGGATATGGAAACTAATTTGCTCTAAATTACCTATAACCCTACATCCATTTAAATGTCCTCAAGTACCTCCTTAATATCACTCTTCTGATAATCTTTAACAGTGACCATACTATTTTTAGCAGTGTTTTCATCTCACTGTTTTTATTTTATTTTTTTTAGTGAGGAACACGTAGGACTAGCAGCAGCAAATTCAAGTGGAGACATTTAACTGGCAGAGGCCAAGTGGATGTGACTGAAATATGGCAGAAGATTGCAAGTGGTGACCAAGAAGTTTGACCTGATATTATTAATAAGACATGGAGTACCTGGGGGCAAATATATATTAGCAACCAAGTTGAGACATTCTTCAGTTTGTAACATCAAAATAAATACAGTGTGAAGATACATTGCATCAATGTCCTATATGAACTCGTTTCAGACTTGGCACTTATTAAGTGAATGGAAACCGTTGTCTCTAGGATAGAAAAATAAAACTTTAATATCTCGGGAAACATACCTAGCAATGACTACTTAATTTTTCTCCAAGATTATTATAACCATGTATTTACTTAAGCTGGGCAAATTTTACCAAAATATTTCAAGGAATGTTGTACAGAATCTAAGTTTATAATACTATCAAGAGGATTAATGTATTATTACTTATCTTACTTGTCTCAGAGAAGGTATATAATGTATAGGAAAAAGGCTCCTACCTGTACTGTGATTTTAAGTGTGTACCCTGAGGCCATAATCTAACCTGGTGGTCATTTCCCTTGTACCTGAATGCATAAATATAATCCATATTCTTGGGAGTTAGTGGGATTTCTGCATAGAGTCCTTAACCTCTAAGGCATTAGCCATATCATATTCCTTAAGGCTAAGTAGAAGCTTCTGAAATCACCCATATCATTTAATATCATACATTTTCAAAAGTTGCATCTTATATGAGGAGATATATGTTAGAAACTAATATTCACTTTCAAAAGAAAGAACTTTAGTGTGGTTATCTTTATAACACAGTATTTTCATTTACTTTACAAATATCTCTTCAGAAATTGCATTGATCCTGGATAATAGTAGACTTGAACAAACCCAAATAGTTTATTCAATTGTTGTCACTGTGTAAAAGCAAATTATGACATACTCAAGTGTGTGTTTTGTGAACAGAATATGGTGAATGCATTATTTCCTAGTAGTTTGTATTCATAAGCAATTAGCAAAAATGAATATTTATAATTTTGGCCCAGGGTTAAATTAGCTCATTTCAGCCTCTATCACATATATTCCAAAAGGAGAAGACTGGTCACAGAATATCACACTGATACACTGTATTTTGTTAATATATGCAGAAGAGCAAGCAATGGGTAACTGTTATTCAAAAGGAAAGAGAATTCTCTGCTTAGAGAAATGGGGAAAAGAAGGAAGGGAAAAGAAAAACATACAAGTTAGTTATACTGCTAGATTCTCTTTGTTAATTGAAAAGTAGGTATGTATTTATATCATTTGAAAAAATTTTATGCAAATATTTTGTACTCTCACTAACTATTATGAGCATAAATTACATAATATATTAACTATTGGTACTATCCTATTATTTTGTTTTGAATTTTTTTGCATAAAAAACAAAGATATGGGTGACAGGCACAAAGCCTTAATGGTCTCAAGAGGTTGCAAGAGAAACTCAATGAAATTTCAGAAGTGAATATTATAGACCTCAAAATTTTAAGAGCATGCCTGGATATCATCTCTGAAGTAAAATTTAAAAAATCATAAATTTTTATAGCTGTTCCAATGCAGAACGTGCCACACTAGTGAATATCTCTGGGCCTTGATGTTATAACTTCCACACCTATAGCTACCTATCCAGTAACTTTACTAAGCAAAATATGTTTTGAAAGTAGCCTAGAGTATTAAAAAGCATGGCAGTAAGACCAGGTTGTTATGTAAACAACCTTGCTTGTACAGTATGCAGTACAATATAAAGGTAATAGGCATTGGTTGGGAGAAATAACACTTAGGATTAAGACAAAATTTAGTGAAAGAATATCACACAAACTTCTTCCATTATCCATTTTCCCTATACTCCTTTCACTTTTGCTAGTATTGATCCTGCTCAGAATCACTTACCTAATACAGTCTCAAGGTATGATTCCAGAGACTAATTGGCAACAGAAAGTAGATAAATATAATTTCTACTATGCCTGGGCAGGAAAAGATAAACTTATGAACATTTGTGTTGTGAACTTTCACAGGGGTACTGTGTAAGACTCAAAGATGTACTATGTAAGACTCACTTTGTCATTACACAAAACAATCCAACTTATACATGTTCTCCCAGAACGAAACTCTTTTGTAAATCAAGGACCTACTGTAGGTTGATTAATAGACAGCATAGGTTCTATGACATCAAGCTTTGCTTGTTTAATCTTACCATTACTTGACCATCTCCCTCCAGTGTATTTTGGTAAAACTGCTTCAAGTCTACTCTTGATTCACTTCTGTCTTTACTTTAGCTTTACCATCCTCTGTTTACCTGCATTATTTTTATCTAGCAACAGTCATAATATTTCTCACTTAATAGATATTTAGTTTATGACAAATATTTTCTAAATACTTTTCATTATTAAAATAATAGTCACAAGGATTCTATCATCACTGTTTTGCAAATAAGAATACAGTGCACATTGAAATTAAACAACTTCATTGAATTTTCATCTAGGATTTGAATGCAAGTTGTCCACCAGAGTAATTAATAGTCTTAAATCTCTACTATTTCCATTAACTGGAAGTATCCTATCTCCATTATTGATCCACTTTAACATATGTTAGCTATGTTTTACCCTTCTTGTTTCCTGCACAATAGAGCTATCCTAGCATAAGCAAAACATTCACTTTTACTGAAATTTTTGGGTACACTAGGGTAGTTACTTATATGGTAATAGAAAAAAAAATATACGTATATATTGTATGTGTGTGTGTCTTTATAATCCACAGACAATCTCTAACTTGCTACTAAGTTTTTATTGGATATTACCATAATTAGTTTCCAGATGTGACTTGAGAATATTGTTTCATTCCATATGTGGATAATTTGCACTTATGTTACCTTTCTTTTCAGTCACTGAAGAAACAACTCAAAAATTCCTGCAGTTTTTAATATACTACATTGACTCTATTTTGCTCTGTTTATTTACTATCATATATGGTAAAATGATATGTTTTATATATTATAGTATTGTAGTTGAACAAAAAGAGGTGTTACACTTTTCAATAAAAATGCTTATAAAGATATCAGTTGAGACTAAAACAAAAAAAAACAAAACCCTTGCATAAGCAAGTACTCCCCATTCTTCAAGAATTTTCAGATAACTGTATATAGTTTCTGGCCCTGAATGCAATTTTTTACTGTATATGTAGTAACTATATATGCATACAAAATATAGCCCATATAAAATTTTATTTCACTCATTTATATCATTTTAATTTCTCTGACCATATTGAAATATAGTAATTTTTTGGATTTGTACTATATATATATATTAAAGATGATATCTCTAATATCATTTTTCTTTTCATACATAACTGCAGCTTTTCTTTCCCTTTTATTCTAATGTATAAGTAATCATTTGGTAATTTTAAAATACATGCTGTAGGTCATGAAATGTTAAATAAGTTAGGCACAGAAAGACAAATGGTATATGTGCTCACTCATTTGTGGAATGTAAAAATGTAGGTCTTAAACTATAGAGTGCAATATTGGTCACTAAAAGATAAAAGGGTAGAAGGAGGGAAATTGTGATTAGATACCATGTATTAAAATGTAGCAGGATAGGAGGAATTAGTTCTAGTTTTTTTTACAGCACAGTAGTGCAAGTATAGCGGTATATTAAATATTTCAAAATAACAAGAAGAAAAGATAACTGTGATGGAACAGCTTCATCTTTATCAGCTGGATTGGCTTGGGTACTCCTGAGGAAATTAACAAAGCATGCATAAAGGTGTGTCTGAGGCAGTCATGGAGATGTGACCTGGTCTTGCATCTTATCCTCTCTAGCACTGTTCCTCTTCTCTGCTTCTTGTTTTAAGTCAACAAAACATTTTTGCTCCACCAAATGACATTTTGTCATAATGTTTTGGCCTTGGAGTTGGATGAACATTGACTGAGTCCCCTAAATTGGACCATCAAATTAATTCCCTCTTCATCTAAATTACATATCTCAGGTATATGGTAAATCCAACTAGTTGGTACTGAGTGGGATTATTGTGACAGTATCAGATCTTATGATTCAGAAAACTTTGAAGCTGGTTTGCAGGAAGTGTTGAGAAAGGTGTGGAGATATGGGCTGGAAAATCCCTAGAATGCTCTAAGCAGGGATTGTTAGGTGATTCTAGTGAGAGTGCAGAAGACTAGAATGTTGATAGGAATGCGGACAGTAAAGACCAAAATCAGGAGGACCCAGTTGGGAAGATGACAAAAAGACATGCATAGTGTATTTTGGCAAAAAAGTTTGCCTACCTTTTGGCTGAATCTAATGTTCATGATTGGTTCATTGTCTAGCACTGGGATTGGTGGTGTGAGTGCTATACCCATCCAGGGGCAGAGCTAGCATACAGTGTAAGGACTGGAAGAAGGCATGTCTCTCTCTTTCCCTGTTAGCCCTTTGCTGTTTTGAGGCCTGTGAAAGGCAGTCTCGCCATGAAACCTTGCCTTGGAGCACGCTGTGTATTGACTGAAACCCCCAAAATTGTAAGAAATAAACCTTCCCTTCCCTAATTTTGGACATCAAATATTTTATCTCAACAACAAGAGAAAAGTAAGGAAGACAGTCATCGTATTCCTGAAACAGCAATGCAAAAAGCTGTGAGAGTGAATCCAAATGTTGTACTGATAACTCAGGAAGTTAGAAGTGGCCTCGTGAAATCTTTTCCATAAAATAAAAAAGATAGACTATATATTATAAAAAACTCTGTAATACTTCTGACTTAGAATTTTTATTACAGCATTAAATTGATCAAAAACTTTTGGGAGAAAACCAACATTAAAGTAATATCTAGGAGATAAAATTTCCTGGTCCCAGATTAATTTCAGTTTTAAGGACTTTTGGTTAATTGTGTTTGCTAAATTTATCCTGGGTGATATTCCTATCTTAAGGTGGAATTTATGATATCTCACTTTGTTTGTTTCGAGGTGAGTGCTTAGATGAAGTGCATCACTCTGATTTCTGAGGACTAATCTCAAATCTTCTGAATTTACTAACAAGTCCATAATCTGAAGCAAATTTAATGCTATAGTTTAATGCTATAGTTGGTTATTTGATAAGTGTTAACTATCATTAACCAAACCACCACATCTTGGATAAGCATAAATTTCTCCTTGTGTTAATATAATATTTCCATTAAAATGCCTTATTTCATGAAATTTGGTTTAGAAATCTTTTGCTCTTCCATCTCTATGATAAAATTAGACAATACATTACACGCTGGGCTGAGTTTTGTTGCTTCAATGCTGGTAGGCTATTATCTCCCTGCTAATGGTAGTCTTAATGGCTTCCCACAGAGTTGCTTCCAAAGTTTCCAGGCCATTGTTTTAAAAATATGTTTAGGTCTTTTATAGCAAATCCTCGTTAATGCATTGCTTGCAGAATAGAAGAAAAGTAGAATACCCCAATCTGTGCTGGTGGTGAGTCATTTTAGTTGCCACTTGGCTATTAGCAAGAAAGAGGCTTAACAGTTTCTCAGAAATTTCTGACCTTTTTATTTAATTTAAACTCTTTTTTGGATTGTAGTATCTTCTAGAAGATAAAGTTCCATGTTGAGAAGAAGGAAGATTTTCTTTGCATATGCATATTTTTACTTTTATATATACATAGGCCATAAAAATGATGCATAAACTTTTGCTGTGACCCACTCAAATATTTAATCCTTTATCACTAATTATAGTTACAGATTACTTTATAGCATAGAAAGTTAAAAACTCAGGAAGAATATATTGCATATTTTTTGAAAATAGAATATTATATCATATGGGATTATATTGAGAATGCTTTCCTGACTTAGTAATTCAGTATGGATAATTTCTTGTGACCAGATATTTGCATCTTTTGTACATTACCATGGAATCATTTATTTTACATCCTATCCATCAGAATTATTACAAGGATTCTCGTAACTAGAAATGTAGGAATCATAATTTATAAGGATCAAAATTGTTTAAGAGAGAACATATAATAAGTGATGACATCATTTATTGCTTAATCAATTCATTCATATATTTAGTTTTTATGATGTATCTTTTATGTACCCAGTCCTGGGCATTTTTATGAACAAGGAAAAAGTCCAGATATTTCTGGTATTATGAAAACCAAAGAAAGCATGCTTAAAGAAAGTATCAAAAGCTTCTCAATCTACAAGATTTAACTTAGAGAAATATATTTACACTATGCATTCATAAAATGGCAACAATAAAGTCTTGAAAGTAATGTGTAGAAATGTAAAGAGAGAAAATAACATCTATACATAAAATACATGCAACTTGCTTAAGAAAAGCTGCCATGAAGGAGAAAGAAATCAGACATTAACTAGGAGATCTAGGAGAAAGGATATCTTAAATTTTGAAGATGCTTGTTGGATAATGAAAGACATATAAGTGGAGGAATATTAATCTTTTAGAGGAACCTTTTATAGCACTGCAATATGAGGAAATGCTAAAGGATAATTTAGTAACTCACCAGATTTCACATATAACATCATTTTCTCCATTATATATTCATAAAATTTGATCTGAATACTTATGAAGGTTAACTACACAAGCAGTACAATAAATCCTTTCCTACAGTTGCTGATTTTTTGGCATGAGTTGCCTAAAATGATCAGGTATTTGTTGTAGTTTCCAATGCAATAAAACCTTCCTTGGATCAACTAAAAGAAACATTTGTAACCCCTGAATCTTCATCTATAAGAACTATGAGCATGAATTTTTGAACATTTTTATAACAAATTCTTCAGATATTTATTTGAAGTAATGGTAGAGGGAAGATGCTCAGTTTCACTCATTTGTTTCTAACTACCTTTATTCTACCATTTAGACCACATCACCACATATTTGTATGAATCATTGTGCTAATTCAGTTCATACACCATATAGTGGTGAAATTCTGGATGAATACATATACTGCATGCACCACAACCTGGAGGATGTCACTCCATTTGAAAAAATTGGTCATTGGGGAAGATAATGTATCTGGTCATAAAACACCAAATATTTAAACATTCTCACCTATCTAGTCAAAACTTGGTGTTACCTGCTCCATAAAGATGGAGCCAGTAAATGATACACCCATGGATCAAATCCAGGCTGCCACCTCCCTGTACATTGTGTCTGGCAGAAAATAGAAATAACACAGTTATAATAAATGAAGATATATTTTTAGTTACATTTGCCATGCCAGATTTCAATAACTATTTCTATCTCTCCTTTTTATTTATTTTCTCTCTTTTATGTTATACATTTTTTATATTATGTTTCTCATATAAGAGAAAATGTATAAAATTTAAGATTGTATTTCTGATTCACTACACTTGCCATTATGGTCTCCTACACATGACTGATGTTTATCCTTCTTCATGTCAAAATAATACTCCAGTTTATATAAATACCATAGGTTTTTTTAATCCATTCATCCATAGTTTGACATAGAGCCTTTTTCTGATACTTAGCTATTATGAATTGTACTGCTGTAAACATGGGTGTCACTGTAATATGATGTCTTTAACTCTTTTGGGAAGATACCTAGAAAGGGAATAGATGGATAATCTCTGTACTGATTTCCATACTGGTTGTGCCAGTTTATATTCTCTTAAACAAAGAAGAAATATTCCTTTATATATGCTTGCCAAGATTTATTGTTGGTTGATTTCTTAATTATAGCTATTCTTTCTGCAGTGAGATGGACTCAAAACCAACACAAATTAAAAACAACACACACACAAAATAAAAACAAAATACAAAAGTATCTTTTAAAAAATTTCCCTGGTATTTTGAATGTGTAGTTTTCTTCCAATAGTTACAGTTTTCAGCCCCACCTAGCTGGCTGGAGACTCTGATTGGGATCTGTTGCACTGCACATCCACATCTCACACAAGTATACATAGTATGCTTTTTCAGGATGCTCAAAATATAAGCAATAACACTTAAATAAATCCCAGTTAAGATCATCAGCCAATCAGATGCAATTTGTATATCCATTACAGCATGCAAAGGATGTATTAAGTTCTAAAATAATAAATAATTAAATATAAATAATATTGAATTAATACTTAAATAATAAATTATAAAAAAATTGTTAATACTAAAGTGGGCACTTTTAGATGAGAGCTAAATGTCTATGTAAATAGATGAATTTGAGATTTATTGCTGAATGACCAAAAGGAGTACAGACACAATGCATCAATAATGTGAGCATTTGATAATGAAAGATGTGGTTTATTCTAATATGAATTTTCAAAATTCAATACATGTGTTGTAATAATGCACTGTGAACAGGCTACATGGACAGGAAGTGCTCATTTAATGAGAACGCTATTGCTGGACAGGGGAATTTGGTGCCAAAGGTTGTAGAGGAAGTGAGGGTTAAAAAAACTTAAGTTCAGTATTTGGGGTTTGGTGAGTTTTGATGATCTTCCAGAAGACAATATGACTGTATCTGAATATACATATATTTTTGTACATGGATAAGTGCAGATTTTTTATGTATAAAAATGGCATCAACTGAAAAAAGTGTTATTGCATCTTTTGGAACAAAAATTAATTTAAGACCTGGGTGTTATTTTGGGGAAATATAATATTTTTATGTGTCTGAATTCTCAATCTGAGAGAGGATTGGTTGTTTTTGCTCACCACTCCACCATCTTCCTTTAAGTCACACATGGGTCTATTTAAATTTGTAACTTTTTTCAATTGGCTATATCTGGTTTTATTAGTCTTTTTGTTTATATAAATGCTCAACTAGGGCCAAGGATTTAGCTCCGTGGCATAAGCACCTGCCTGGCGAGCATGAGGTCATGAGTTTGATCTCTGGTACCAAAATAAATAAATAATAAATAAATGCTCAACTATATAAATAAAGCAGATCTCCAGTGAGTATCATTTTCAACTGCTTTCTTTAAATTTTTTAGTGTGCAAGCATAATAAAGAAAACAATTAGTAATTCTTTTTGAGTCTTAAGATTAATAGCTCGTAATTTTTCATATAAGTAAAAAGACTGATGTATTATATTTAGTATAGACTTAAATTAAAATACCAAACGAAAAGAGATGTGTAGCTTGTGGTAGTTTAAAAATATTAAATAATACTGTCAGACTCTTTAGCTTCAAGTTAATTTATCCCAAATTTCAACTTCCTAGGCAATAAATTTACCAGAGAATACTTCAACATGTTAATTTAAGCTTTTGTGTATAGTTTGATATAAGGGTAAGAAGCGAACTGTATCTCAGACAAAGGACTTCTGTCTAGAATATATACAGAATTAAAAAAAAATCAGACCCATTAAATTCAAAACGACGCAATCCAAAAATGGGCATCCGAGTTGAATACACAGTTCTCAGATGAAGAAATACAAATGACAAATAGATACATGAAAAAATGTTCATCGTTATTAGTCATCGGAGAAATGCAAATTAAAACCACACTGAGATTCCATCTCACTCTGGAAAGAATGGCCAGGATCAAGAAAACTACCAACAACAAATGCTTGAGAGGTTGTGGGGAAAAAGGAACATTTCTACACTGCTGGTGGGAGTGTAGACTGGTACAAATACTGTAGCAGTCAGTGTGAAGATTCCTTAAAAAGCTGAGATTGCTCTTTTGTTTTATTCTCTGTAAAATAAAATTTATATATAAAAAAGCTAGGATTGGAAGCCCCATTTGACCCAGCTATTCCACTTCTAGGAATATTCTCAGAAGAACTGAAAACATCATACCACAGTGATACATGTGCACCCATGTTTATAGCAGCACAATATGTAATAGCCAGACCTTGGAAACAACCTACATGCCCATCAACTGAGGAATGGATAAAAAATTTGCGGTACTTTTATACAATGGAGTACTACTCAGCTATAAGGAATGATCACATAGAGATATTTATAAATAAATGGATACAACTTGAGACCATACTCATAAGCAAAATAAATCAAACTCACATGTATAAATACCGTATAGTCTCCCTAGTGTAATAAATGGTAGGCGTACGTAAGATTTTATAGTAGTTATGACTCCCCATTACATTGCTTTGAAGCCTTATAAATTTTTCATTCATTAGTTGGAATGGTTTTATTTTGTTTTGTTTGATTTTATTATGTGTGATGGTATGAACAGCTATTTTGAAGAAAACAAGACAATATGGCATCCATGGCTGATTTAATATCATCTTGCTTTGAAGTCCTACCATGATTTTGCTCTTCTATTTCCATTGGTATCATGTTGTGTCATATTGTATTTTAATATGTGTGATATTATAAACAAATTTTTATGGAAAATGAGATATTATAGTAGCCATTGTTTATTTTCTGTTATTTGTTCAGAATGCCCTGTAATACTTTAATTCTCTTGAATGGTTTTATACTACTTTGTTATGTTTTATATTATTGTGTGTGAAACTATGCTCAACTATTTCAAAGAAAGAGACATTATGGTAGCTAAAGTTAATATCTGGTTGTCTTGTTTTGAAGTGCTGTGTTGCTTACATTGTTCTGTTCTGAGCTTCTTTTTTCTGTCCTCTTTTATTTTATTCTCTTTAAAATAAAATAAAAAAGAGTATGACTCTACACTTGCAATAATGTAAAGTGTCCAGTGTCCTAATTATCCAAATGACACACAACAAAACCTCAAGTAAGATTGCTTAACAGTCCTATCCAACTTATTATGGAATTAATATCTCCTTTGAGCTGTAAAACACAGCCCTTACTTAAGGATTAATTATCTGATCATTGGCTCTAAATTAGCCAACTCTGTCCTATTCATCTCAAAAACCATCCATGAATCATGAAAATATATTCTTTGGTACATATTACCTTTCCATGCTCTATAGAAGCAGAACCAAACATGTCCAAATGTGTTATAGGTTAAATTATACTTCCCTACTGAGAAAGATAAACGTAACACCGAGTGACTTATAATCTAAACATATTTAGAGACAGAATTTTTAAAAAGGTAAAAACATAAAAGCTTGTCATTACCCTATAAAACTGATTTTTAAATATGTTGAGTTTGATACCAAGATACAAAGAAACACCACATAAAATTAAAGGCAATAACAGTGTGATATTTCTGTTGATCAAAGTGCAAAAAGAATAAAAGCAAACAACAAGCAATTAGGATAGAATCATGTAGCAAATATTCTCTCTCAACCTTTGGATAGAGGCAATCTTATTGATGTCTTAATCTCAAATGTCTAGGCTCCATGGCCGTGACTGAACGTGGAAATATATATCCTATGTAATTTTGTGTAAGACATCTGTGTTATACTGTCTACATAGGACATCCAATTTGTGGTAGTGTGTTGTGGAAACCCTAGAGTACTAAAGCACAAGACTTTTATTTCATATTAGTAAGTCTAAAGAAAAGAAATATTTTGTGCTTATGATATTCAAAAGATTATTTCATTTGAATAATTGTCCAACCAATGAAGATCCATATCATATTAATGGCTTCATCATAGCCCTTTAAAACCACCAGCTCAGGATTATATTTTCAATGAGTATTAACTATTCTAAATAATACCTTACTTTGTTCTATAAAAGCTTTAAAACTCAGTTATTTTCTGTTTTATGTACTTGACTATTTCATTTCTATCTCATAAATTCAAGTGAAATTAACAGTCTGTTCAAAAAAATGCTGATATTTAGGATTTATTTATATCTCTGTATTTTTTAATTCACCAATATAAACACTAAGTATTTCTGAGGTTCTGGGTTTCTTTTCCCTTATTCATATTATCCTACACCTGAGTTCTTTCAAATCTTGGAAGACGAATTTAATGGATGTAAAACTCATTTAAAAGTATTTTACAAAATTTGTAATACATATCTAATCTATGAAAAGCAATTGAAATTATTTTCTATATTCCCAAATTTTATCCAATTAAGAGAAAATAATTTTAATGGTCAGAACAAGTTTTAATAGTCATAGCCGATGTTCTCCTTCAATGACCAGTTTTGAGCAATGAACATCTGTAACTCTTAGCCAATTTGGTGTAGAGAAACCCAAGAAAAATTTCACCCAATGATGGGAATATTTTAACACCCTGGTTACACTTTTTCCATGTATGAAATCAAAGACCTATGCTTATAAAATTTCCTTTCATTTTACTTGAAATAAAAACCATATCTATTCTTGATCTCTACACATTGATATTTCTACCATAGATATTAATAATCCAAGTTCCTAAACTCAGCAAATAATTTGCAAGTGTCAACTATTTTCTTGTAATATAGATATGCAAACTTAAAGTTCTTCAAAATTTTTCATTTATTGGTCCACTCTGTTCACAGGACAAATATTATTATTTGGCAATGTCAGAAATTCATGTCCCATTTATAAAATGTACATTAGGGAAAGAAAAGTAATTTTTAAATTTTATTGAGTTATTTTTCTGTAAAGACATAACTGTTTGTATGCCAGTAGCTGAGAGATGTATGAAAAAATCTACATATAAAGTCATGCTACATAATTTGGAAGCAATTTTAGGTACTGTGTATTTAACTAATTTCTTAACATTAATTTTTAAAAGTATTTTATTTTATTTTATTTTATTGGTACCAAGGATCGAACTCCAGACCTTACTCTTGCCAAGCAAGCACTATGCTGCTGAGCTATATCAGCAACCTTTAACACTTACTTAGTATAAAATCAACATATATTTTCTGGACTTAGTGATATGTTTTAAATTAATTTACCTTAAACTTCACTTTTTGCAAAATACTGTTAGATTTATTTGTTACAGGAAGGCTTTTTCAGCTTGTCAATATGAATCAAAGTCCTTGGAGACATTTTAAAATTTTATTTTATTTGATCTCAACAAGAAACATGTATGAATCATTAATAACTATTTATTGTGTGGCTGTCATGTATATTGTCCTACTGATTATTTGCTATATTATTAAACATAGATAATTGTTGATTTTGGGGTGTGTGTGTGTGTGTGTGTGTGTGTTACTAGGGGTCAAACCAATGAGTGCTTTACATGTCTTACACTCCTTGATCCTTTTTAGCATTTTTTATTTTGGTCTTTCCAATTTCCCTAGACAGTATTTGAAATTATGATCTTTCTATCTCAGCCTCTCAAGGTGCTGGGATTATAGGCATATAACTGCATTCAAATAATAGATTGCAATTGTTTTTTAAATTCTTGATTGATCAAAAATGAGATATAAAGAAATTATCTTTTTAAATGTATTAATAATTTTTTTACATTACTCCAGTAACCATCCACCATTACAATAATACTCAGGTTTAAAATCTGCTCTTTTATTTCCTTGATAAATAACCTTTGAGAAGTTACATTACCTCTTTTATCCTCAAATTCTACACTGGTCAGTGAGATGGATGAGTTGTAGGAGGTTAAAGAAGACAATGAAGGGTTAATAGAGTGCTTGATATGAAGTAAATGTTTCTGGAATTATAGTATTATTATAGTCATTATTAAACCAACTAATTATCTGTATTTCCTGATCTCAACTTCAACGTTTTTCTATGACTAAGCTGAAACTCTTAAAAGTAGTTGCTAAGTGTGACAATGTGTTCTGCCATAAGATTTAACTCCAATTAAATATTTTTTCTTTGAGCTAGTTCCTGAGCAATTCCCAAATTTTTTCTCCAATTAACAGTTTTCTATGCTATGGTATTAACATTAAAAATTAGCATTAAATAATTACATCTGCTCATTTGGAATAGTATGTAGAGTTAAGCAGCCAGCATCTAATGCTTGAACACCCACACATTTGAACTTAGTATTCTGTACTAAGATTCTTGGGGGAAGTCCCATTTTAATTATTTTCTTTTCATCTTGAACAAAGTTCAGATAAAAGTATTTCCTTAAGATTTCCTTTAACATAATCAGAGAACATTTTTATCCCTCTGTATTAGGACACATTCTTTTTCCTTTAGAATTTTTGATCAATAGCTAAGAGCCATGTGTACTCAGATATTAGGAATCAAAAAAGGTTTTCTATAAATGCTTTATCTGTGTCTATATAAGGAATTCTCTTGTAAATTTCTTCTCAAAATTTTTGTCTCAATCTTTGTGCATGTCACATATACCTTTTAAATGTATTTCTTTTTTAAAGTGGCAAAATAATGTAAAACATTCTCTCCCTTTATTTCCAAGTACTAAATATAGACTTTTCACCTAAAGCATATTAATGCTTAACAAAATGTCAGAATTGCCCAACTATGCTTCCTGAAATATAACTGTACACTGACATAACAACACTTCTTCACTGCTGCAACTCCCTAGCTCTAGCAGCCACCATTGTTCTTTCTGCTCCTGTTTGAATATTTTCAATGCTTAATGTAAGTGGAATAATACAGTAATTGTTTTTCTATATATGGCATATTCCACTTGGCCTGATTTCTTCAAAGTTGATCTGGATTATAGTATATGAGAGTATTACCATTTTTTTATAATGCTGAACATTAGCTGAAAGTATATATATATATATATATATATATATATATATATACAAATTTTCTTTATCCATTCATCCAACAAAAAATGCTATGTATTTATCAACCTCTTGGCTGTTGTCAATAGTGAGACAATGTACATGGATGTACAAATGTCTATGTAAGTTTATATTTTAAATTCTGATGGTTATACCCTCAAAATGGGATTGGTGGATCATAATAGATCTATCTTTAAAATACTTTAAAATTTCCATATTTTTGTATAGTAGTCACACCATTGTGCACTCTATTCAACAATCCATAAGTGTCAAAATTCTCTTTATCCTATTTAGCAAATTATTTTCTGATTTTTATTCTGGCCATTTTAGTGGTATAAGTTAACATCTAATTGTAGTTTTGATTTATGTTTCTCTGATGTTCAGTGATGTTGAACATACATTCATATCCTTTATCACCATTAAGTAAAAGTGGTTATTCAAGTCCTAGCAGTATGTATTCATCACTGTAGAAATATGGGTTAATATTCTAGTCTGTTTTGAAAACAGACTTTTCATGAGATGTAGAAATTCATATATATGTTCATTACTAATCCTTCTCAAATATATTATTTGCAGGCTTTTATTTAATGAGCAAAAGCATATTTTTGTTTGATGTTACCCTATTATCTATTTTTACTTCAATGGCCTGTTTTCCATGTCATTTTCAGGATATTACTGACAAGTTCAATCTCATAAAGCCTTTTCCCGGTACATAGTTTAAGAGTTTTATGGTTTTAAGGTCCTGTATTTAATTCTTCAGTTCATTTTTATTTTGTATATGTTGTACAATAAAGGCAACAGCTTTCTTTTTAGTGTATGTTTATAGTACATAATAATTGGAATCATCTTGAAAAATCAGTGCATATACATATCATCTCTTGATCATTTTTACTGTTCACCCAGCTGTCTTTCACCTTCCTCAGATCACTTGCCCATCTCCACAGAGTCTAAGTCTCTGTTTCCTACTGTTTTTTTATTTTTCTCTTTATCTATATTTTGAGTTTATCATGCTGGAAAAACCATGTATTGTTTCAACTTTTGTGTCTGATTTATTTAATTCAGCGTTATGACCTCAATTTTATTTCACTTGAAATTAACTAGATTTCCCACCACAATTTTTGAAGAAATGGTTTCCCTATTATGTAGTCTTTATACTCTTCTTAAAAATTTATACTCTTCTTAAAAATCATTAGATTATATACATAAGAACTTGTTTCTGTACTGCACATTTCATTCCATTGATTCATATGTCTGTCTTTGCCACTAATATACTCTTGTTTGCATTAGCTTTGTAATATTTTTAAAATTTTTCTATATCTTTCCAATACATAGTGCATGGTGATTACATTCATCATGAAGATTTATACAGATACACACACACACACACACATATACATACATATTCCACTGTGATCATTTAATATCAGAAGGTATATGGCCTCTGGCACTCCTCTTATTTCAGAGAGTTGCTTTGACTGTCTGGGATCTTTTGAAAAAATTTTAGGAGTTGTTTCATATTTTCTTCAAAAAACTGCCAAATTATTGGGATTTTAATGGGAATTGCATTGAATCTGTAGACCATTTTAGATTGTATGAATATTTTAACAGTACTAAGTCTTCCAGTCCATGAATATTTCTCTCTTTTTAAAGATTTGTGTTGTCCTAATATTTCAACAGTATTTTCAAGTTTTCAGGAATGTCTTTTCCCTTCTTGGTTCTTATTCATATATTTTTAAAAATTTTTTCTATGCAATTTTCAATAGGTAGTTTTTTTTAATTTCCATTCACTTTTAATGCATAGGAATATTATTAATGTTCATCTGTTGATTTTATATCTTGATAATCTTTGAATTCATTTGTTCTAAGTAGGGTTATTTGTGTATAATATTAATGGCTTTTTACATTAAGATCATGTCACTTATAGAGATCAGTTTATATCATCCTTTCCAATTTGGAAACCTTTTTTATATTTTTATTAATTAATTAATTTGTCCAGAAATTTCATTACTAATTTTAATAAATGTGATTACTGTGTTTCTTTGCCTTGCTCCTGATGTTTAAAAAACTATACTGTTAAGCATATTAGATGTGGGGTTGTCATTTTTAACTATTATATATTGAAATAGTTTTCTTATATTCCTAGTTTGTGGGGAATTTTATTGTATTTTGAATTTTGTCAAAAATTTATCTGCATCAAATTAGGTAACTGTGATTTTTGTGTTTCCTTGTGTTAATGTAATATGTTGTATTGAATGATTCTTATTAAAATTACCACTTATCCCAGTGATAAAATGCACTTAGTCATAGTGTATAGTCTTTTTAATATGCTGTTAAGCTTGCTGTGAATGTATTTTGTTGGGATTTTCTTGTATTGCTTTTGTTTGTCTTGGGTCAGGTTAATGCTGGTATCATTAAGTAAGTTTGGAGTGGTTATGTTCCTTCTTTGATTTTTTTTGGAGAAATCTGAAAAGGATTGGTTATAATTCTTTTTAAATGTACAGTAGAATTATCCATGGGAGTTAAATAGTGCTGAGGTTAATTTGTTGGGAGTTATTTGATAATTGGTTAAGTATCTTCATTTCTTACTGGTTTATCTCAAATCTCCTTTTATTTTTGAATAAGTCTTGAAAGATTTTATATTTATACTAATTTTATGCATTTCTTCAAGGAGATTCAATTATTTGGTGTGTAATTTTTGATAATACTCTCTTCTCATTTTTATTTCTATGACATAAGCTTTAATGTCTTCATTTATAATTTTAATTATTTGAAATTTTTATCATTTTTTTCTTAGTATAAGGGTTTGCCAATTTTTCTTTCACAAAATGACTTACATATTTAATATTTTTATTCTCTTCTCTATGTCATTTATGTTCTAATCTTTAATATTTATTTTATCCTGCAAATTTTGGAATTAATTTGCATTTTTTTTACTAAATAATTATAGATTTAAATTGTTTCTTTGAGATCTTAGTTTTTTAAGGTATAAACTCCCCTGTTAGTGCTGTTTTCTTTGATCTCCTAGGTTTTGGTACAATGTGTCTTTATTTTCATTTCTCTCAAGACATCTTCTTAGCTCTATTATGATTTTGTCTTTGACACATTTAACACATTGACACATTTATATTTCACTACATGTAAAATTTTTAAAGATTCTCCAATTGTCAAGTTTACCACAGTTTCTAGTTTCATTCAATACTGTTTAGAAAAAAACCCTTTCATGATTTTTATCTTCTTAATTTAGAAATTGTGTTTTGCTTTACTATGTGATTTATCTCAGAAAATATTTCATATTCATGTTTTTTCTAAAATGTTAAGTCCAATTGACCTATGGTATTGTACAAATCCCTTTTTTGTTCATCTACACTCTGGTTGTTTTAGTCATTATTTAAATTTGGGTTTGAGATATTCTACTGCTATTATTTTAAAGTCTATTTCTCCTTTGAATTATACCAATGTTTTCTACATATATTTTGGTTCTCTTGTATTAATTGCATAATATTTACAAGTGATTATCTTGAATTGACTATTTCATCATATATTTTTTATTTTGTCTTTTATGAAACATTTTGCTTAAAGTTGCTTTTGTTTAATATAGGTATGCCTTCTGATGCTCTACTATGGTTACAATTTGTACATAATATATTTTTTCATCTTTTTACTTTCAGATTATGTGTGTTCTTAAATGTAAAGTGAGTACTTTATAAATAGCACATAGTTGGATGTTATTATTATTCTATTTTATTCAGCTACTGTATGTGGTTTGACTGGGGAAATTTAATGCATTTACATTTGAAGGAATTACTGAAAAGTAAGGGTGTATTGCTTTCCACTTGTTATTTCCTTTCTTGTGGCTGTTTCTCTTTATTTCCATTATTGCCACGTTTTATTTAATTCATATATTGTGATAATTTAAAAATTATTTTAACTTTTGTGTGTGTGTGTATCATTGTAACAAAAAATTGATTGTATCAACTTCAAAAGTTTAGAAGTTTTACTAAATCAGCTCAGCAATTCTACACCCAAGGATGTAGAAAACCCTCCCTGGGGTGGCTCGTTTCTGTATGCTATAAAGGGAAAATGAAGAGTGGTGGATCTGCTTCTGTTCTTCAAACACCTCCAATCTTCTCCTTTACCTTGGATGCCATCTTTCGGCTCCCAGTGTAGACTCTTCAGCCTTCTAGTGCATATTTTTCTACTTCCATTGCAGAAACTTTAGCCTTCTGGCATAAACTCTTCAGCCTTCCATGGTAGACATATCTGCCTCCCGATATGGATTTACAGGACACTGCAGTGAACTCCATAACTTGGACTGAATCCTTTGGTCTTTACTGTATAGAATCCATCCACACTTTTCCTCATCCAACTCTGCGAGTGATCATTGTAGGAAATCTTGTAATTTCTTACTGATTTGTATATCTTGGGTTATATATGTTTGTCTATTAAAACACTGACTGACACAACCATCTGTCAGTATTTACTTGAGTATACTAGGGAATTAAAGGAAATATTTTACAGTTAGGACCATCTATTTTAATCTCACAATGACTATGCTCATTCATGTATAAGCCTTTACTCTTACTCAATTTCCTATTTGGTATTGAAGTTACAAAATAAATAACAGAATCAACAATCGGTAGCATACCATCAGGATAATATTCTTAATTTGTCTATACATTTGTATATATTTAAATAGGGAGCTTTATATTTTCCTAGGCTCTCCTATTTTTATTTTCAATTAATTATTTATTTTTTTGGATCACTGATCGAACTCACAACCTCGCGCTTGTGAGGTAGGTGCTTGTACTGCTGAGCTATATTCCCGGATGTTTTATCTTGTTTAAATGATTTCCTATAATGTGTAGTAGTAATAAACAGCATTTGTTTATCTAGGAAAGTCTTTAGTTCTATTTTAGTTTTGAATGAGAGTTTTGTAGAATATACTATCATAGGTTGGCAGCTTTTCTCTTTGAATGTTTTTTTCCAGCTATATTAAAGTGTAATTGAAAATCAACATTTTGTATGTTTCTGTTATACTGTATAACATGATATTTTGATATGATATATTGTGAAAGTATTGTTGAACCTAGACAATATATTCATTATCTTAGTTAGCTTTTCTATAAAAAAAGATTAGTCTCTTAGCAAACAGCAAATACAAAATACATTATAATTAAATAGTCATTCTAGTGTACATTAGGTCTCCAGAACTTACTATGACAGAAAATTTGTATAATGTATCATATTCCAATTTTCCATCCCTGCAACCTTGATAATGACCATTCTACTTTGTTTCTGCAAGTCTTTACATTACATGTATAAGTGATATCATGAAGTATTTGTCTTTCTGTACCTATTTTATTTCATACAGCATGAAGAACTCACATTCATCCATGCTTCCATAAATGAAAATGTTCTTTATTTTTGTGGCTGATACAATGATGTTTCACTCTATGAATATGTACCTATGTATTTGCACATTTCCTTTGTCTATTTTTTCTGTAGAAAAACACTTAGGAAAAACATTTGTTTCCATGTCTTGGATATCATGAACAATGCTGCAAGGAATGTGGGTGTGCAGTAAGTTTTCCAATGTCATTATTTTATTTCATGTGCATGTATTCCAAATCATGAGATTGTGTATAATAATTGTATTTTAATTTTCATAGAATATCCATCGTGTTTTCTACAATATCTGTATAGATTTTATTCCTATCAAAAGTATGCAAGGGTCTACTTTTGCCTACATACTTACAACACTTTTTTGTATTCTTAGTTATAGACATTCTCATACATGTTATGTGATATCTATATGATACTGAATAGTATTTTCCTGGTGGTTTGTGATAGTAAGCACTTTTTGAGTAACCACTGAGCATTTGTAAGTCTACTTTTGAGAATATATGTTTAGGCTCTTTGCCCTTTTGGGTTGGTTCATTCTTTTTTTTCCATTAAAAATTAATTAATTATGTGTTATTAATTAATCACTTACCAGTTATATGTTTCATAAATATTTCCTCTAATTCTACATGTTGTCTTTTCATTTTGTTGAATATTTCCATTGCCATGCAGAAAATTTTTCTTCTTATGCAATTCTACTTGTTTTTTCTTGCTGTTATGCTCTACTTTTGTTATTACAAAAAAAGAAAATCCTTTTCAAGGCCAATGTCATGGAGCTTTCCCTCCACTTCTTCTTTTAGGACTTTTACAGTTTCAAGCTTCACACTTAAATCCATCTCTTTTGGGTTTATTTTTAGAAATGAATATCTCAATTTAATTTTTGCATTGGAAATCTGGTTTTCCAACAACTGATTGAAGAGGTTATCATTTCTGTATTGTGTATTCTTATTACCTTTTGCAAAGGTTAATTGAATGTCTGAATTTATCTCTGAGCTTTAATTGTTTCTATTGGTTTATGAGTATGGTCTTTTGCCAATAGCATTCTATTTTGATTATTATAACTTGGTAATACACAGTAATTTGAAATTATATACAATATATGTTGCATCCAGATTTATCCTTATTTAAGGTCACTCTTTTCATATTAACATTATTCTGTGGCTCCATGTCAAATTTTTATATTTTTATGAAAAATGCCTCTAAAAATTTTTGATCAGGATGATATTGAATGTTTAAGTTGCATTTGACAACTTCTTTTTTGGGGGGGGCAGATATTGGTGATCGAATTTATGACCTCGTGCTTGCCAGGCAGCACCTATGCCACTGAGATAAATCCCCAGAGCTACATTTGGCAACTTCTAAATAATCATTTTGCTTTTGACTCAGTAAAAACACAACTTAAAAAAAACATTAGAAGTACACAGGACACAGCCTGAACATGGGACTGCCTTGAAAATATATCTGCTAGATTAATTAGTCTATTGACCTTAATCACCCACTCCTGAAAATTCTCACAACATGAGCAAGTCACACATGTTTTCGAGTCCATTTGCCAATGGAGTCCTTGTTCTTAAATGAGATATTGAACCTGGTCTTTATTGTTTGGATTTTTATTAGCCTCTGGTCTTTTGCACTCTATCTCATCAGAATCCCTAATCAAGCTAGTATTACAGCATTCGAGAGCTTCTCTATCATATTGCTCCAATCACTGTTTCCAAATACCCCCGTTTTACCAGTTGCAAATGCTTCTGAAAATATTGTCATGCATTGTTATGACAAAAATCCCATCCTGGTATTAAAATTTGTCTTAGTCCCTTTTCATGTTGTTGGGATGAGTACTTGACTTCTACAATTCGAAAGAGTAGAATTTTATTTTAGTTCAAATTTTTAATTTACTGTTGCCCAGTTCTGAGGTATGAAGACATGGTGTAAGGGTCTGGCAGAGACAAGGTGTTCACATCATGGTATTCAGGAAGTAGAGTGAAAGCAGTAGCCAGAAAGTGAGATATATCCTCCTAGTCATACTGCTAGTAATACGCCTCTTCTAAACAGGCTCTAACTCCTAGTAATAGCAAGTCATCTGTATTTCACATGTAATCACCTTCAAAATATATGAAGTTTTGGGGCCATTTTATATCTAAATGACTCTATCTATCTATCTAACTATCATCTATCTATCTAAGTCTTGTGTTTTTCCACACAAGCATATCTTAGTAATTTTCTCACTGGGAAATAATATGGGATACCTATAATTCAAACGTGGAAAGGTTTATTTGGCCCATGTTTTGGTCCATGTTCTAGACTACTTCCAAAAAAGAAATGACATGATAGAGAGGAATGGCAGAGGAAACCTGATCACTTCATGGTAGTCAGAAAGGAGAGAAGAGAGGAGATGATAAGAAGATACACTTTTTCACCTTCTGCCTCCATTGATCTGCCTCTGCTAACCATAACAACAACATCCTAACATCAAATCAGCTGAAAGTTCTGCACAATTCATTCACCTTTCAAAAACTCTACCTTTGAGCATATGAGGCCATTTGACATGATTAAACTAAACCATAACAATGTAGGCACTCTGTATTGATCAAATCAAGGTAACTGAAGTTCCTTATCATCACTTTGTATTTGCATTTTCTGAGCTCCTCTATTCTTGATATTTTTAAAATATGCAATAGGTTATTATGAAGTGTATTGAACCTTTTTCCTGCAAATTACTAGCACTTATTAATTTTAACCCTTCTGTAGCCTCTATTTATCCCTTCTGTGAACCATCCCTGACATGTCCAAAATCTTTACATTCAGATCAAATTTTCATCCTCTATATATGTTATACAACATATAGTATCTGTTTTGTATCTGACTTATTTAACTTACCAAAGATCTTTCCATTTTGCTGCAAATAATAAGATATTGTTATTTTCATGTCAGAATGATCCTCTTTTCTCCACCTTTGCCAACATTTGTTGTTTTTTGGCCTTTATAAATAGTCATTCTAAATGGGATATAATGATATGTGATTCTGATTTTTATTTGCATTTTCCTAATGCTTAATTATGTTTTTCATTAACAGTAACCATTTGAACCTTTTTTCAGAAAGTGTTTTTATGATTTACTGATTTTAATTAGATTTTTTGTTAATGGGTGTTTGAATTATTTATATAACCTAGATATTATTCCATTCATAGATTAATGAGTCATAAATATTTCCTCCATGCAGTGTCATTTTCCTCTTTCTGTTGCTGTGTGGAAACTTCTTAATTTACTGTAACTCAATTGTTCTGTTTTGCTATTGTAGACTATACTTTTGGAAACATAACCAAAAATTCTTTTCTATACTCATGTCTTCAAGTGTTGTCCTTATATCTTACTTCAATATTTTCATAGTTTGTTTTTATATTTATACCTTTGTACTATTTGGAGTTGATTTTAGTATAGGGTGAGCAATAAGCTCATGATGCATTTTTTCCAAGTGATGATCCTGTTTTCTCAGTTCCACTTATTAAAGAGATTTTCCTTTTTTAATGCATGTTTTGTCACTTTTAACAAAATTAGTTGGTGGTAAATAAATGAGAATTTTCTCAGGTATTCTATCTGTTCTATTCATTTTGTGTATGTTTTTATGCAAAAATCATACTGTTTTGATTATTATAATTTTATAGTATATTTGGAAATCCAGTGATGTGGTTACTATTACTTTGTTCTTTTGCATCAAAGTTTCTTTGGCTACTCTGATAACTTTGCCCTTTCATAAAAACTTTCAGATTAGTTTCTTTAGTTCTGCAAAGAATAGTGGTATTTTAATGGCGATTGCACTAAATTAGTATGTTTTTCTTAGTATGATTATTATAGCAATATCTTTCTAATTCACAAAATAGAAAGTCTTTCCTCAGATCACTATACAATAATATGCACAATTGTTTTTAAATTTGCTATACTGAGTTCATTTCTAAAATTTGTGTGATTTTTGAAAACATTGTTGAAATTTTCTACATAACTTGGATATTTTCCCTAATTTTTTAACTGCCTGTCTGTAACATTTTGGATGCTGCCTCAACCATTCATCAATAGTGCTTTCTTTTGGATCTGTTGTTCCAAAATATGTTAATATATTCATTTGGTAAAGTCATGTTACCTTGCTTTTTCATATTTATTATGGATCTACATTTAGGTTTACATACTTAGTGGTTCTGTTAATCCTGCCAAATTTAAATAGTGACTTTCATAGAAAACAGATTACCTTTGAAATTATGTACTGGGGTGTATTGCTGTGTAAGAGGTATTTTCTCTGCTTCTATATCAGTACTGAAATGCAGTTTTCCTATGATGTATTTAGCTGTAATTTATGGCACTGGGTGCAGTGAATGCGGCAACATTCTTTGAAATACCCACTATTTCTAGGGTTTGCATGGAAGTGGGAATATTCTAGTGGCCAAGGTGGGTGTTGCACATAGCATTGGTGTGGGGGAGGATGTGCACCTTGGGACCATTTTGAAAATGGTAATGTTGGTGTTTGGAGCATAATGAGCATTTCTTCATGTACAGACATACTTATCTTTGATATCAACAAGTATTTCTGGCTCTGGCAGGCTCAGTGGTGTGTGGAATTTATAGCAACTGCCCTGACTCCTAGCAGTAGTATGATGCCACATAGCTGACCATAGTGCAAGAACACAGTGAAGGATTTTGTGATCTCTCAGTTTTAGTAGTGGTAAATGCAAAATGTAGGGTGCTCCATGTCTCAGAACATAAATCCTACAGTTTTTCAGGTGTTGAGAGTGGCATCCATTACCTGACTCAAACCACATGTTTCATATAGTGCAGAGGTCACAATTACTTTCTTGGTTTAAGGTGGGTTTCTAAGGACATGGGCCACTATGCTACTGTGGAGTAATATTTGTTGGGTCCTAGAGATGAGTATAAGTAGAATTTTTGACTCCTGAGAAATAAAAACTTGATAATAACCCCTTTCTTATGATGGCATTGAGCTATTGCAGCCTAGATTCCAGGAGACAGAGGGGGAGACAATTTGAGTGGTTTTTTTCCCTCTAAATTAATGATACTGGGATGACCTTGAAATTTTCTACTACCTGATATTACTAATATACACACCAATGGGATTTGCTGAGACTCTGGTAGCTGAGACAGAATTCTGCTTGCTTATACACTTTGGATCTACATTTAGGTTTACATACTTAGTGGTTCTGTCACTTTCTGTCACTTCAAAATTCTGAGTCTCACATTGTTCCAATTTGTCACTTTCTGAGTTCCAGCATTGTCACTAACCTAATCAAGTTACTTAGTGCTGCTTATGTGTGTGGGGGAAGGGGTTGTAGGAAGAGACAAGTGCCTTGCGCATCACTTCACTCACTTTAGAAGTCAGTTAATAATTAAATATTTGAAAATATTTAGGAGTTAAGTAATCAGTTCCTTTACTTTGATGACAGATTTTTTTTAAACTAAGTGAAATAAATCTGGCCCAGGAAAACAGATACCTCATGTACTCATGATATATGTGGAAGCTAAGGTAATTTTCTCACAAAAGAATGATAGGAAATCTTTCAGAGACCAAGTGCCCAAACTACAATTCCAAACCCACTTACCAACAGCAAAGTTTCAGAACTGCAATTAAATCTGAATACTGAAGTTTTAGTTTAGAGGGAAGAACTCATCCACTTGGTTTGCATGCCAATAAGAGTGATCTGCATACCATTTGTGGCACTCATACCATATGTTTGCCACCACTGACACAGAAGAAGAGAATAGACTAGTGGTTACCAGATGCTTGGGAGTGTGGAGAGAGGATAACTTAGAGCAGCACAGTAGGATAAGAGGAATAACTTCACATGTTCTATAGCATAATATTATAACTCAGGTTGTCAATAATTGTATATTTGAAAATAGCTGGTAGAGAGGAGTCTTTATTGTATTATGTATTTTATTTTTCTTTCACTATAGTGAATATAACCTTGGTTTTGAATATTTTTATCAGATTGATAATATTTTCCTTAAAGTTTCAGGGTGCCACTTTAGGTTCAAAAAGTCAGTATCTATCCAAAAACTTATGATTTTTTAAAAAAAATTAATATATACTTAAAATTTACATCCTTTATACTTTCTTTTTTAATAAGCAGTACTTCTGAACAGATAAATAAATTCAACAAAACACTTTATCCATGGATATACTGGACAAAGTCTCTTTTACATGAATATCAATTCTCTATATAAAACTGTTATTTTTCTTATGAGATGAATTTTAAATATATTAACTTTCCTAATATATCAATAACATAGATGTATAAATACATACTATTGTACTTACATTCACATAAATTTACTTGGCTTCAGTGTAACTATTAACATTAATTATGTGAAGATATAATCAAGGCAACAAGAAACAATATTATCTGATTGTAGAATTTCCTGTCATAAATATTTTACCTGATATAATAAGACTTTGGTGATTAAATTTTAAAGTAGGTGCAACTAATTTCATCATTTATCTTTCCTGACTACTTTCAAATTCATATATTTGAAACTGTACAAACAAAAGACCAGTTAAAATTGGAAGTATTCTTTTTCATATGATGATTTAAATTGCTTGATTTGTTTCTTCAATAAAAGTTTGTAAAGCACTGTGTTATAAATAAAAGTGTGTAAGACAGCCCAACATAACTAGCTTTACATTGATTCTCTATTTTTTATTTAAGTTCTCCATAGAGACTGTGCCATTAGGAATGTTTCTCCTTTTGCCAAGTGATTATTATTTGATCCTTGACATATCCTATTCAGATATATTTTCCATTCTCTAGAGATTCCGGGCAATTGACAATCAAGATTTGTTGTCCCAGGTGTCTTCACATGAAAGACATTTAAGCAAGCTTCAAAGTGCTTTGCCCAAGAGAAAAGGTTTCCTTGCAATTATGAAGAGCACTTACCATTCTGCCATCTGTGCCTTCTGTTGGATTTTATGCATACTGCTTTCAGATATGCATCTTCCTTTTTTGTTTTATTGAATACAGATTTTTATCACACTCAATGAATATTACTTATAGTGAGGTAAACTTTAATAGTTTGGCTACATTTATTAACAGTTTAGTCTAAATGTTTATAATTTTTATAAATATTTCAAAGATGAACATTCATTATTTGTTAAGAGAAAAGTGAAAATTCATTCTGTGAAATTCATTAGAATATAACAATGGGCATGTAGAACAATGAAATATAAGCAAGGAATTTCAACATTTTTCATACTTTCTCAGGTTTATTTTATACTTCATAATTTGAACAAAAATTTTAACTGTGGGAATGACAATGTAACAGATCTCATTGTTCACTTTAAGATATGGAAATAATTTGGGTTAGTTATGAAGACTTTATACTATTTTAATATTTTAAAATGCTACGTTTGTTGTTCTAAGAGTTTTATAAATCATATTTGACATTTGAATGCATATTTAAAAATATGATTCATTAGGCTATAGATATTTATATAATTCTCAAACTTGAATATCTAGGTCCAGTATTTATGCAAAACTTCTATTTATTGAAAAGAATAAGTTGCATATAAAAACACCAATAACCATTTATTAATAGTGTGTTTATATCAAATTATTTTAACTGGTACATAAGAACCAAAATTGTATAAAATATTTGGGTAGCATGTGAATTTTTGATAAATATATACACTGTATAATGTTTAAATCAGGTAAAACTCATTCAAAATACAGCATTTTGAAACGGGCAGTACATTATAGTTATCTATAGTCCCCTACTACTGTACAATAGCACACCAGAATGATTTGCTCTTTTTATCTGGATCTTAGTACCCATGGATCAATATTTCCCCAAATATACATCTCACTCACTGTTTCTGGGTTCTGGTAAATATCAACCTATTCTTAGTTTCTATGACATCAACTTTTTAGATTGTTATACATGTATATGATTATGCAATATTTAAAAATTTGTCTTTTTGTGCCTGGCTTATTTAATTTAACTTAATGATTTCCAACATCATCTATGTTGTTACAAGTAACAGGATTTCTTTCCAGGTTATGGCTCAACAGTATTCATATATGTGTGTGTGTGTGTGTGTGTGTGTGTGTGTGTGTGTGTACATATATATATACATATATGCACATACACACATTCTCTCTACCCATTTGTCCATATCATGCATATCGTGCATGCTTCAGTTTTTTTCATTTCTTAGTTATTGTGAATAGTGCTGCTGAGTGTTTAGCTCAGTGGCACAACCGCCTGTCTGGCAAGCGTGGCAAGTGGTGAGTTCACTCCTCAGTACCTTAGGGAAAAAAAAGAAACATGGAAATGGATGTGAATACACTGGCTTCATCTGTTTTTTAATGTATAGCTGGAAGTGAGATAGGTGAGTCTTTCTTTTACTGCCATTTTAAGACCAAGAGCACAAACAGAGACCACTATATTTTTATTAGAAGTAAACTAATTTAAACTTTTGAAGAATCATATTGACAATCTTAATATTATACTGTTACTATCTTTAAAATGTCATTTATAAAATTAAAAACCACATAGAAAAAAGTTTACACATGCATAGAATCTTGGTATTTGCAAAGTGGCCACTGAATAATATTAAAGAAATAATGATTTATTCCATAAATACTGCTAAATCATTTGATTATTCATAAGAAAATTGTAATTTATTTTCAAACTCACAACTTGGATAAATGGGAATTCCATATATATTAGTAATTACCCATAAATAGTAGAACTTTTAAATGGCTACAGTAAAATGTTTAAGGTGAAATTTTTTACTATAAATCATAAAAGGGATTTCTTTATAAATGGATTTTATAATCAAAGCCCCAAAAGTACTTGCATTTGTTTAGGCCAACTTAAGTGTGCATGAATATACATATAGACTTATTTTTATATATAAATAATGTGAAATGATAGTAAAATAAATTACACACTTGAGATGTTCAGCATATAATATTCATAAAGAATGGTACAGCAAATATTACAGTACTTCTAAAATATAGATATATATTTTATTTTTTATTTAAAGAGAAAAAAAACATTTAAAGGGTGGAAATAATACAGATTTTCAAAAAAAAAGATAAACAGTAAGAAATCACTAGTTTATAAGTTACATATTGTCCTCTTAGAAATAGTTGTTCAAGTTACAAAATTAAAGCAAACAAAGCAGATATTCAAACAGTGAGACAGTAAACAGGTATGCATGCATCAGTCTCTACATGTATTTCTATCCTTTCTGTATTAGAGGGAAAAACAAAACATAGCAAGACAAAACAAAACAAATTCCTAGAAAAACATCAAACCAAAAAGTCTTTTAAAACCACAGTACAAGGTGATTTACAATGGTTGCTGTGTTGTCTCTCATTATCTTCAATAGAATTGTCTATATCATCAGGCATAATTGAATATAGCAGTACATAACAATATTAGCAAAAATAAAACATTGTAGACAGTATAAAACTTCAAAGTCAGGTAATAATCAAACCAGAGTGGATATTCTAGTAATCCTGTCATCTTAAGTGCAGTTGTCTATACTCTCAGACTTGATACTATCAATCATAACAGCTTTAAATGAAATCTATCAATACAAAACAGCAATCTAACAAATCAGATTCAATTACGATCACTCATGGTAAAAGAGTGTAAGTTATACAGAGCTTCAGATTATGTTAATAGGAAATTAAGGATGATTACCATACTATATCCTGCTATTTCCAGGATAACTGTCTGTGCTCTCAAATCTAGTACAAGTAGACAAACTGGAACAGAATATAATCCATCTAAACAGAGTGGTGTGAGTAATACAGGTTTTAAATCCTGGTACACTATTAACAATATAGTGTAACAAAGCCATCTATGTTAGAGATTCTAGCCATGCTTCTCTGCCTCATTTCTGCTATGCTATTTTTCTGCCTTTGTTTGTCTAGTTTTCTCCTTGATTCTACTGCCTGCTCCATTCATTGAAGCCTTTCTGCCACTATTCCTAAAATCCTGGTATTTTTTTCTCTCTAGAATATCCTTCAGTATTCTCTGTAGGGTTGGATTGGTGGTCACAAATTCCCCCAGTTACTCTTTGTCATCAAAGCATTTGTTTCTCCATTAATTTCTAGTGACAGTTTTGCAGGGCACATCAATCCGGGCTGGAGGTTATTTTCTTTCAGGTCTTGGAATACTTCATTCCAAGCTCTTCTTGATCAGATGATCTGTGTCAAGATATATGCCATGATCCTGATGGGTTTTCCTTTATAAGTAGTCTGTTTCTTTTCTCTGATGGCTTTTAATATTCTGTTTTTATATTGAATTTCTGGTATGTTGATTATTATATGACTGGGTATAGCTCTGTTTTGGTTGTAGGTTGCTGGAGTTCTGTATGCCTCACATAACTGAACATTATTTTGTTTTCCCATGCTTGGGAAGTTTTCCTTAATTATTTCCATGAATAGCCTTTGTAATTTGCCTGTTTTTATTCCTGCTTCTTCATTCATGTTTCTTATTCTTAAATTATAGATTCTCTTGTCATCTTCTAGCCTTTGTATTGTTTCTGCCTGTTTCCTTGTTATTTTTAAGAGATCTTTACTATCATGATCACACATTGCAAACTTGTCTTCAAGTTTTGATAGTCTATCCTTAGTTTCTTTTAAGCAGTTTTACCAGCTTTCAATGGAGTTTTTAATTTCCTTGTTATCTGATTTAATATTTCAGCTTTGAGCTCATCTATGAGGTCGCAAAGATATCTCTTAATGTCCATTGAAGCCATGTCTGATGGTGAATGTTTACTGCCCTCAGACTCTTTTGTTTTTCCCTCTCCTGGATCAGTGTTCTCAGGGTTTTGGGTTGGGGGCTTTTTCTTGTTTGTCTCTCTTGTCATGGTTTTGGTTTCTTCCATAAAGTTGTATAGTCGACGTCTCAGCCCCTTTCCTTGTTGGTTATGGTTCTTCTGAAGCATGCTAGTGAGGGATTTCTGCCCTCTCCTGTTTGCTCTTGTCACTGAGTTGTTAGCAGGGGCTGCTTATGCTGGCCTCTCCCCACCGGGCCAGTCAAACTTTATGGGCCTTCACCAGGTTGGTCTGTGCTAGGTATACGGAATTGGTTTGGGATGGCTTATTGGGTCCCTGCCAGAGGCATGACCCAGGCCAAGGAAATCCCAGAAATCTGCTCTAGGGCCAGAGCAACCAATTGAAGTCACTGTTGTTCTTAGTTTAGGCTCCTCCTGCCTGATCCAAAATGTTATGCATTTGGTTGCACCCTTCCCATGGGAGGGTCTTATTCCCAGCACTGACCATGGATTAATGAAGGTCCCTTCGCCATGCTCAATTCTCTGTTGGGCTCACCAACCCCTGACTTCAGCACAGCTGTGGCTCCTGTGAGTCAAGTTGGGTAATGGCTGGCATGAGTTTGGGCAGCTCAGTGGGTTGCAGGAAAGTGCCATTTCTGCTAATTTTAGCTGCTCCAATTGTAACCCCGAGACTGCATGTTTGACAAGCTTTTTTCATTTTAATTTCTTCCTGTGTCAAGAAGATCCATCTCCCTCTGTCTGGATCTTTCCAGGATGTTTTATTCTGGCATACAAGTTGTTTCTCTCTGGGAGGCCCTGTATTTTTTTTTTCACTGATTGGCCATCTTTAGCTCCTCTCAGATATATATTTTAAAATACACAGTAAAAGTGAATAATTAACTCATAAAATAAGAGTTATGAAAAATTATGCACAGAAGAAAAGATGTTTTACTTCAATAAAATCACATAAATGCAAATAAAAGCACTTTGAAATAATATTTCACACCTGTCGAATTGACACATTTATTTATTTATTTTTTGTTGGTACCAGGGATCAAACTAACAACTGTGTGCTTGCAAGGCAGGGGCTTATGCTACTGAGCTAAATCTCCAGTCCCAAATTGATAAATTTAAGACCATAACAAATACCAAATTTTAGGAAAAAGCAAAATAGAAGCAAATTTTATAAACCATATATTGGTGCCGGAGTCCAGCTGCGGCAGGGCTAGGGTTTCCCAAAGGTGGTCAGGGAGTCAGCGATTGAGAGACAGAAAACACTGCACACCAGTCTGTGAGTGAATCTGAATCCGCCTTTTATTTTTTAGAAGCTGGAATATATATTTGCCAACCCTGGCAACAACCCCCAGCCCCAAGCAGGAAACGCCCCAGGCCCAGGGCCAGGCAGGGACAATCCCAAACAATAGGTGTTAATTGACCTCAACTCCAAGCAGAAGGCGCCCCAGGTTCAGGGCAATAGGTATCAATTAACATTTAAATCTTGACATTTAGTCAGCCCGGGAAATGCAAGCCGACATACCAGACGCCCACAGGAGGACCGGATGCCCACAGGAGGAAGAGATGTGTGAGATTATTAGGCCGCTCCCTACATTGCTTTTCTTATCATTTATTGGAGTGGCATTCCCTGGGAGGACAGCGCCTGTCTTAGGTCAAGGACTCTTCACATGTACCCAACCAGGCCTTACCCGTCATGGGCCTGCAGGACAGCAATTGGTCCTGTGCCTGTCTTAGGCGGCCGGTGGCGTAACATATGGGTCCTAGTTGCCTGTCTCTGGCTGCCTGTCCAGTGTCTT